>VWPV01012403.1:0-17488 GCA_013389885.1 Geococcyx californianus | reverse complement strand
CTAAATGCCAGAAATAAACTACTTGATTTCAAGAGCCGATGTTAATTTTATGTTGGCTGCAGACAGGATGTCAGCTTTGTCAATAATTATGAGGTGCAGTATACTAGGAACTGATAATATTTCAGTATTTATGACTAAAATATTTGAGGCTAATTGTTCTGTTTTCCAGAAAAATAGTCATTTTCACTGAGTTGACATGATACTTTATCCACGTTTAATAAGGGAACAGAAAATGAATACAAAAGCAATGAATATCTATATCCAACAAAAGTGGCATGTTAATCTGATAATTTGTTCATGATGTGTCTTTAAAGAGTCAGCTCTTTCAGAGATCTCTAGCTGAGTAGAAAGGCACCTTACTGACAAACAGAAAGTAAAACGAGTTGGACAATGAGGTCAGATTTGCAGCAGATTTTTTCTAGGCTGCAGAAACTGCAGAATATCAGCACTTTCAAATTACAAACATGTGCCACACCTGGTTCCTGAACAAACAAAGCACAACACGAGACTCCTCCTTGATGATTTATTTTTGATGAAATCATTGAGCAAAGGCAGAAAGCTTGAATTACAAAAGCAGCAGCCTGAATAGACCTGCTTCCTGTTTCAATTCTCTTTTCTCAGTCAATGATTCCAATTTTATCAATAGCTCTGTCAACATTTTAAACGCCCCACAGTGTAATTCATATTGTTCAATGTAAATAAGTGACCTGTTTTCAATGATTAAAACAGGGTTTGATTACTTGTTTGTTTGTTTATTTAAACAGATAAAGTTAGGACCCTGCCAATAAAAAACCACTCCCCATATTCTTCTTTAATCTCTGGTTTTGAGATAAGCAGAAAATGCTATAACTAAACACTTCTACTGGACAAATATGTGACAGCAAAGGGACTCAAAGATGCATATGTTTGCTTGCATAACATCAGAGGAATAGTGATGTAACCCAGAATTTGATGTTTTGTGCGTATTATATCCCATACAGTTCCCTGAAGTACAAGGGATCTCTAGGAAGGATATGACAGGATCTTATGACAGAAGATGGCAAAATCAAAGACATTGTTTTCAGGTGATGGTGTCAATATTACAAGGAAGGCTTTGCCATTCATGATACCTGAAGGAGGATAGATCCACCTTTGTGGTCGTTGGTGTGCACTTTGTTTCTGCCTCTTTGTTCAGACTATGAAAATCGGGAAACAGAGTCCAGCATGGCAAACATAGCAATCTCTTCTAGAGTGTAAAACTCTTTGGTCAACAGAAATGCTCGTGTATGGTTTTTATTTGGGGAAATTATACTAAGTTCCTGTTTCCTTCCCTCTCAATAAATACAGACTCTGACAGAAGACAGAAGTGGAGTATGTTTAGTGTGGCAGACTCATTAGCATTAAGTATACTTGTCATTTTAACCTTGTGCTGTCAGAGCCTGTCAAGCCTTATTTTCCTTCTGCCTCCTTTTTTAGGCTTTTTCCCATCTACCATCAGCTGTAGCTTTCCTGAGCAGGCAGCTGGGGTAGATTTTAGTCCAAATTTCATAAGCTAAAACTGACTTCTGAATTCTCTGGAATTCTGCACAGTATCTACTGATCCATACTGGACTATAATATATCTGCAGAAGAACTAAGTCATTATTTTCAATTTTCAGTATCTTAGGATGTACAGCATAATGCAAATATATACAAGGTCTGACACAAAAACCCCGAGACTGTTCCTGTAACTCTTTCTTTAACAAATTAAGAAAATCAGCTATGATCACCTTCAAGATAGTTCCATTCTGAGTTGATACACAACTGTATACAGTGCTGCCAACATACAAAGCAATTCCACAGATCATTTTCTGAAAGGCTTTTGAGGATCTCCATTGTTTTTATTTTCACGTCTTCTACCAACAAAAAAATGAGTTCCTTTGGACACTGACTTAATCTTTGAGATCTCTTCACCATAAGCCTTAGTCAATAATTGAAAAGTTTCTGTCACAGATTTGTTCAGTTTCGCAAGAAATTTGATGTTAACTCACTGTTCACCCTTACACACCAACATTTTCCGATTGAGGGTTAGAAAAAATCTGTATTTGAACATGCATCCACTTGCACTGAGCAAAGAAATCAAGTTGAGCCTTGAGTCACTTGACAGGTTAGAACATGTTCTATAACTGTTTCTTCATCTCTCCCCTCCTGCTCTTGGTTCCCAAGCTATGGTTAGTCTCTTTTTTTTTGTCAGATCTTGTATGTTTTTTAACTCTGAGGCAATTTCTACCTGATTTCCCGTATCAACAGTAAATTTTGCAATGTGGATATGAAGAATTTAATATAGTTGTATCATCTCACAGTGTTAAAGCTGCTCTCACAGCCGCCAGTGGCTTTCCCATTGGCTTCAACAGGAAAAAGTTTGGGTTTCATATTTGTAATGCAGGCTTTTATAAAAATAATTTCTTGTCTTTTTAAAAACTCCTCTCTTACCTTTAGTACAAAAGAAATGACTTATATTGACCGTATTCCAGTATACATTTTTATTATCCTCCAACTGCCAACATTTTCTCACTGTGTTTGTTTTAAGATTTTTCTAAGAACAAAACTCTCAGAGCATTCCTTCCAAAAACTTGCTTCCTAAGTAGCAAGTTTTTGGTTTCGAGGCAAATATTCTCTGTGATTTATTCAGTATTTCCACTAACATTGTTCAGAATAAAATTTGAGATTTGATGGCAACACATATTCCTATATACTCGGGTCAAACATATTCCTTTCTCATACACAGCACAACCAAAATCATACTGTAATGACAGGCAAACAAGTCTTACAGTTTTCTGACAAGTGTTGGAAACACACAGACAGTAATCCTACCACACTTACATCAGTGAGCATGATTCAAAATGGAGATTTTGGTATTTGTAGCATCCCACATGCTTTGGGTCATGTTCAAGCAATGAATAATAGAAACATCTTCCATAAATAAAGCAGAAATGCTATGAAAGATGACTACAATGTAACAGAAACTATATTTTATTGCAGAAAACCATTTCTGATAAACTAATCTATGTAAAGTTTATGGATCATTTTAGATTAATAAACCAGTCAGTGCAGAAGAGGATTTTGAAGGAAAAATAAGCAAATGGTTTACTGGCACATCTTCTCATCTCATGCTGGTAGGAGAGGGGGAGACAGAGATGTAGAAAAAGAAAAATGTTCCGAAGGAAACCAAGGGCACAGATGGGTATTTCAGTTGAAAAATGTGTGCAATCAGGTTCAGAAACAATTGAAGATTCATCGGAACACAAATTTGATTTAGACACATCAGCTCTTAGCCACCAAGTAACAGTTATTTTCTCTTTTCCTCTCTCTTGCTCTGGTCTGCTGGATACTTAAATGTCTACACAGAATCAAAGAGCTGCAGCAGGAAAGCCTGTTGGACGCTGATCTATCAGCAGGTGATGATAGCAATCTTAGTGGAAAGCCACATTCAAATTATTTCTCTGAACACAGCAAGTTTTTTCTCACTATAGGATGAATGGGTGCCACCTTGGCATTATGTTTTGTGTAAGAAAGGCTTCGACCTGTAACTCAAGGAGAAACATCCTGGCTCTCAATACTGAGGAAGAGGAGGCAATCCCAATCCAGGTCACAGTTAGTTACTCAAGTCCCCCTTCTACCTTATCATTTTTTACTGGTTACTTGCGGCAAGTCCCTCACAGAAAGTGTACAGGTGCCTAGCTTGGGGTGGGAGGTTGCATGCATTAGTCAGGTGAGTATAGCTTTGGTGTATTTCCAAAGGTTTTGACTGCTGAAGGAAACTTGAGTTGTGAATAACTAACTATCCAGGATGAATGTAGTTTAATTATTAGAGAGTGTCAGTTCCAGGAAATTTCTCCTATGTAACGATGAAACTCAAGGACTGTGACTCCTCACTACAGAAAGGTAGGGACAGTTTCAGCTGTGAAAAGAAAGCACTGAGTTTCACATCATTATCCGTGTGAGCATGAGGTGATGCCAGCTGAGAATGTGGAGGATGTAGAACAGTAACCAAAATAAGAGAAAAACCTCCTTTTTGACTTAATGAGTGGCTAAGACAGCAGGTGTTTTTTTAAAAAAATATGTTTGGCTTGAGTATGAACATAATTTTAATTTATCACATCAAGTAGAGATACATCAAGTCTTGCTGAAAGGCCATATGGTTTGGATTCTTAATTGGTATATGGAGTTTGTTATTCTTGCAAACTAGATCTCTCTCATCTTCACATAATGAATTTCTTTTCCACAGGTTTCACATTAAGTGCGGGAACAAATAATTCTTCACAGAATGGTGAGAGTACAATTGCTATAGGTGTAATGGCCTTCTCATTTTATTTGTCACTACCTTAATTTCAAAAATTCTAAAGCAAACACTTTGTCTGGTCTGGTAAAAACAGGTAAATAGAGGAATTTTCCTCACTCCAAGGAGTTAGGGAAAGCAGTCTTTCATCATGCAGTGTGGAAGAGATATTGTGTCCTTTACCTCTACTTCTGGGTAGACTGAAAATTTCTCTAGTAGGTTTATAATGTATAAGAACATCTGCTGAAACGCTAGTCTGGTTCTGAAGCTGGGAAGCTGTAATTTCTGGATCATCAGACACTTAGGATAGCAGAGCTTTCAAATATTTTATAATTTATTATTGTTTCTTTCCCTGGTGCTTTGGGCTTAGAATTTGTATATAAGGTAAGAAACAGCAAAAAAGAGCAATTCTTGAGTCAGGTTGTATTAGAACAGAGAAGTGGAATCACCCTTAAACCCATGAGAAAACTGCTGGCTGTCTATATGTTGTAAACCTCACACCAATGTCAATTCCATGCATATAGTTCCTAGCCTGTCAGATCTGTCAAGGTTATTAGAGCTTAACTATAGCACTGGCACTAAAAAACTTGCCTGCTGGCAGAAATCCTACTATTTCTTGCTTCTTTCTTCCCTTTCTTTCCTATTATTTCAAGTAAGCCTTAGGAAGAGACTATACCATGTACCAAAAGATGACTGGTACCCATGGAAGAAGGAAACGTGGAATAGCATTTAGGATTTTGCCCAAGAAATAATAAGCCAAGGTACAGTGCCTTCTATGCCAACTGAAAATGTGAGGTAGTGAAACATGTTTCATAGTTAACGGACAGTACAGGTATAGACACACATATCCACACATGTAAAAATGACTGACAACATAAGCACAATGTCCATGAAAATCTGTAGAAGTCTTCCAGCAAATTCAGCATTTATTAAATAGGTGATTTTTCTTGTTGTTGTTGCTCAGATAGCTTGCACTTTTGCTCTTCTGTTGCAACAATGGGATACACTCTTTGGTGTCTCCCTTACAAGAGCTTCTGGTTGAAACATCTGCTTTCACATTCCATTTTTTCCCATCCCAGAAGCAATCTTCTTTTGCTGAAAATAGGTCTGCAGGTATTAATAATCCTTAGATATGCTGAAGAGTACTGTATACTAAGCAGTATAATGGAACATGCTTAATACATGACAGTAGTGGTGCATTCAGACAGGTCATTGTATTAATTTCTAAAACCAGTGCTCAAAAGGAATCCCCCTTATGCTCCCTTTTATTAGGACCAGACTTCCACTGTAGAATAAATGGCAAGTTAAACCTCTACAGTTTTCTTGTTTGATTGCAATAAAACCAGTAATTTTGTTCTGGTTGGAGTAATGGAATATGAAGAAATGAGAGTAAAAGTACAGGAAGTTAGAGGTTAAGCAGAAGAAAATAATTCTGTCTTGCTTTGATATCTGCTTTCTTCTATAGTAATAGGCTGAATAAAAAAATACAGTAACAAAATGGAAACCAAAACAAGCATATACACTGATAAACAAGAAGTGTATTTACTGTTCCTGCTCAGATCTTAAGGCTCCCATTGTTCCACAGGAAGAGTGTTTTTAGTTTAAATCATCCTCATATATGCTCCAAATACTTCAAAAGGAAATATTCATTATTTGAGCTTGGGTATGCTTTTCAAACAGCTGAATGGGATGATGCTTTTGGTTATCTTTACAGCAAAATTCCATGGGAGGTTTTTTGTCCTATTCAGTTTAGCTAGACAGTATGGATGCAACTCTCTCTGCTAGTTTCTTTGACAGTGAGCCATCCAATTCCCAAATCACTTCTTCCTCTTTACGCACAAGGCCACAGCATTGTGCATGCAGATGGTGGCAGAGTATGGATAAGCCAAGACACAGTAGCACTCCAGATTTTCTGCAACCCACATTTTCCTTATCATACAACAACAATAGCAGCCTTTGCACTATGTTCTTTATTGCAATAAGAAGAAAAATCTTCTGATCTAATATTAGAAACTTTCTTTTGCGAACAGGTGCACAAAACCTAGCAGAAAGACTAGCTATTCCTGACCCTTGGAATAGGTGCACCGCTGTCATCTGAAATGGAAATGCCAGCACAGAAAATGAGAGCTGAATTGATGAAATCTCATTGAGATCTGAATCTTGGCATGAATCTTAATATAGATTGAGGGTTCCTGGGGATACTGTTCAGCTCCTGAAACACTTTGAAGCTTGATTTTAAATGCCCAAACTAATGCTGAGTTTTTTACTCAGCAAAGATTACACCTGTCCAAGCCATGAGCAGTCAGTTTCTCTAGGAAAATGCTGTGGGAAATCGCGTTTCCAAAATCCTCCTTCTGGCATCGCATTTGCTGACCTCCAGTCAACTGGGAACTTCCCAGTTAGCTAGGACTGCTAATAAGTGATTGAAAGTGGCTTTGTAAGCACTGTTGCCAGTTCCTTCAGTATCCTTGGGTGGATCTCATCTGACCCCATAGACTTGTGTATGTCTAACTGGTGTAGCAGGTTGCTAAACATATCCCCTTGAATTATAGAGGTCTCATTCCACTCCCTGTCCCTTTCTTTCAGTTCAGTGGGGCTGCTTACCCAGAGAACAACTTGTCTTACTATTAAACACTGACGTGGAGAAGGCATCAAGTAACTTAGTCTTTTCCGCATTCTCTGTAACTAGATTTTCCGCCTGCATCCAATAGAGGATGGAGATTCTCCTTCATCCTTCTTTTGCTGTTTATAGAAACACTTTTTTTTTGTCTTTTATAGCAGTGGACAGATTAAGTTCTAACTGGGCTTTGTAATTTCTAATTTGTTCCCTCCATAACCTTATGACATCTTTGTAGTCTTCCTCAGTTGCTTGCCTCTTATTCCAAAAAGCATGATTTTTTTTTTTTCCTGAGATCCAGGCAAATCTCTTTGTTCAACCAGGCCAGTCTTCTTCCCTGATGGCTTGTCTTTTGGCACATGGGGATGGCCCACTCTTGTGCCTTTAATAATTCCTTCAGGAAGAGAAGTGGGCCTGTGGGAATATCATGAGATTCAACAAGGCCAAGTGCAAGGTCCTACACCTGCGTTGGGGCAACCCCCTGTATAAATACAAGATTTGAAATGATGTGATTGAGAGCAGCTCTGGAGAGAAGGACTTGGGAGTGTTGATTGATATAAGCTCAACACAAGCCGGCAATGTGTGCTTGCAGTCCAGAAGGCCAACTGTGTCCTGGCCTGCATCAAAAGAAGCACTGCCAGCAGGTCAAGGGAGGTGATTCTCCCCCTCTATTGTGCTCTTGTGAGACACCACCTGGAATTATTGTGTCCAGTTCTGGAATTCCCGTCATAAGATATGGAACTGTTGGAGTGGGTACAGAGAAGACTACGAAGATGATGAAGGGGCTGAAGAAACTCTGCTATGAGGACAGGCTGAGAGAGTTGGGCTTGTTCAACCTGGAGAACAGAAGACGGACCACATAGCGGCCTTCCAGTACCAGAAGGGGGCCCACAGGAAAGCTGAGGAGGGACTTTTTATAAGGGCTTGTGGTGATAGGATGAGGGGGAATGGCTTTAAACTGGAAGGGAGGAGATTTAGATTAGACATTAGGAAAAAAATTCTTCACAGTGAGGCTTATGAGACACTGGCACAGGTTGCCTAGGGAAGCTGTGGATGCCTCCTCCCTGGAAAGTGTTCAAGGCCAGATTGGATGGGTTTTTGAGCCGCCTGGTCTGGTGGGAGGTGTCCTTGCTCATGGCAGGGGGAGTTGGAAATGGAAGATCTTTAAGGACCCTTCCAACCCAAACCATTCTATGATTCTATGATTTTGTTTCTTCTCCATTGTCCCTTTGTTCTGTTCTGTTTTAGACCTTCAGAGCTGTTTAAGAACATAGATCTTTGCCTATATTTATATTGCAGAGTGGTCTTTAGAGAATATTTAAACATGCTAAGGCCCACAATCGCTGCCTATCTGTTATTATTATTATGCTTATTAGGTTAATTTGAATTGGGCTTCATGCATTCCTGTTGTGCTTACAGAGTTACAAAGTCAGAATACACATTGACAGATTAAGTTATAATATGAAAGACTTAATTGTGCCATAATCAACTCCTCCAGGACTCATGATTGACTAAAAGCATGTCCAAATCTTACCTCCCATATGCTTCTGAGCAGGTACTGAAGACTCAGCTTTAGACTCGGCTTGGTGGACAGCCGGCTGAACATGAGCCAGCAGTGGCCCAGGTGGCATAGAGGGCCAGTGGCATCTTGGCCTGTGTCTGACACTGCGTGGCCAGCAGGAACAGAGAGGTGATTGTGCCCCTGTGCTCAGCACTGGTGAGGCTGCACCTCGAGTGCTGGGTTCAGTTTTGGGCCACTCACTCCCAGNCTTAGGGACATGGTTTAGTAGGGAGACAGGCACGGTTGGACTCGGTGATCTCAGAGGTCTCTTCCAACCTTATGGTTCTATGATTCTATGATATACAAGAGTATAGAAATTTGTATGTGTATCTATATGCATTTATATATGTAAATGTGCATAAACGTAGGTAAATAATGCAGATAATACATCAGATAGTTATATATTTGAAGATAATGTATTCAATAACATATTTTCTCTTTGACGGATCTTTACGCATAGTGAAAACATCCCTCTTTGGAAAAGGCTGACTTGGAAACTTAAGAGCAAGAAGATCTTTCAACCTTTAGAAAAAAGATGGGCAGAAAATCATGCTTCTGACTTGCATATTTCAATCTTTAAAATTGTTATCCACTTTAGTTCCTTATTTCCAGAAACACAGAAGCTTTAGACAAAATAGGTATCTTTTGTAGAATTGACACATTTTACCCATAGGGACTTAGAGTCAGACTTTAAGCAACAGTTTCACCATTTATTCCTGGTTGTTGCAATATTCATTTGCATTACAAATAGCACAGTTAAAGCCAAGGTAGTCAGTGCCTTCTTTGTCGCAGTCTTCACCAACAAAATCTCCCCAGTCTTTCTGCCTAGAGATAAACTTCAGGGAAGAGGCAATGTATCAGGCGTGGAACAGGAACAAGTCAGTGATTACTTGAGAAATCTCAACCTATGCAAGTCCATGGTACTTGATGAAATGCATCTGGGGGTGCTAAGAAAGCTGACTGATATCATTGTGAAACTCTCTGTCATCTTTGAAAGGTCTTTTAATTAGGAAAGAGCCATAATGGCTAAATAAAAAACAATATGTCACTCATCCTCATACAAGGCAGGAAGGATGACTCAGGAACATATAGATGGTTTTGTCCTGTTTTAGTACCCAGAAAATTATAGAGTGAGTCCTCTTGAGGCACATTTCTAGGCAGATGAAGGAACAAAAAGGTTACCAGGCATAACCAACATGCATTTGCCAAAGATGAATGAGGCAAATGCAATCTCATTGATTTCTATGATGAAGTGGCCTAGATTCGTGCATGAGAAGAGAGCAGTAGATGTCAATTTACCTTGACAATAGCAAGGTTTTCCATGTGGTCTTTCACAGCATCCTTAAGGTCAAATTTGAACACTATAATCGAGATGAATAGGCTACTGTACAGGTAAAAGTTTGTTCAAAATCATATTGGTAAACAGTTTGTATTTCATTTGGATGCTGCTTAAAAGCAGACTACCACAGCAGCCTATAGTAGTTTAATATCAATTACGTAGAGGACATGCAGTGCCCTCTCATCTAGTTTGTAGAGTATTCCAAAGTAAGGTGAACTGTCAGTATTTTCAGAGGCAAGGCAGAAATTCAGAGAGAACAACACAGGTTGGTCTCAGGTCAGTGTTGACCCTTACTAGAGCAGAAGTTTGGATTAGAGACCTCCCATGGTGCCTTTCAACTTAATATATATAATGATACTATTTTTGTCATATCTACATGTCTGTATACATATATATAAATCTATACGTGCATAAGCACCTCCACACTTATGCACGTACACATTTAGGCTTTCTGCTAAAAAACATAAAACCACTGAGAGATAGCACACTCTACAGACATCTATTGTCAAATATAATCCACTGACCTATATAGTGCCATAATAAGGGCTATCACCTTAAAATTCCTGCTTTGTGCCGTAACAGGGTTATAAATTTTACACCTAAATTCAGTTATCCTATTCCCAAGGAAACATCAAAGAACACTAAAGTCTTTAGAACTGACAAAGAATTCATGTTGAAATCAAAACAAGTTTAATAGAATTTTCTACTCTCAACAGCGAGGAGGATGTCTGTTTTTACTGAGTGCTCTATTTTGCTGCATATAGTTTGTGTCAGTCATCTGCTTCATAAACAGTGTGTGTAGGAAAAAAAGAGGCATTCTTCCAGGCAAAGATGATCCATGAATATAGAAGTATGATTAGTTTCATTTCAAGAAATTAACAGTAATCAGGTAAGTATGATACATTTATTAAACATTAATGGTGCATTTATTTAGCTATAACATCTTCCTAAAGACCTATATTGCTCCAGGACCTTACTGTCTTGCTTCCTCGCCTACTTTATTTGTATGTGGCATCATTGTTAATCTCGGTGGCATTTAAGGTAGATGTCTCCTGTCAGAGCAGCACTGTATTTCAGTTAGCAATTTTTAAATATGT
The DNA here is from genome assembly GCA_013389885.1 of Geococcyx californianus. Classification (NCBI taxonomy): domain Eukaryota; kingdom Metazoa; phylum Chordata; class Aves; order Cuculiformes; family Neomorphidae; genus Geococcyx; species Geococcyx californianus. Next base: position 6,577 of record VWPV01012403.1, on the reverse strand, counting down.
AGTGTAGGAAGCTTTGGCCTCAGAAATTCACGTTTATCTGAGCCATCCAAACCTGTCAAGTGTAGGAGACTGGGCCAAAAAAATCCCTCAAGACTGCTGTTCTTATGAAATTGCTACAGTGAGCTGCAAAACAAACAAAAAAAGGCATACAAAAAACCGAAGGGCTTTTACAACCAGTGTGGTTTCAAGAACAGTGTGGTTTCAGTCTACATTTTTCTTGGAAAGAGTGGGAATGCAATTGACTTCTAGTTCATCTCTCACTGATATGTAAAACCACTGAGAAAGTAATGCCAGGAAAACTACAGCAAAACAGCATGCCTGCCAAAATCCTGAAGCCTTTGCAATCAGGCTTTGAGCCAGGTCATAACATTTAAAAAGCAACAACAGCACTAAATGATTGTCTCCCTGTGGCAATAGACTGGCTGTTTCTCAATGCTGAAATTACTCAAACTCAACACAGTCTCTGGCAGTCAGTCCCTCAGGGTTGCTGTCCCACTTAAGTGACATTTATAAAGGCAGCTTTTACAGTTGTACAATGAATTACTATTATGAGGATCCAAAGAGTAATAACGGTATTTTTTTTTCCTCTACTAAGGACTAGTGGAAAACGAAATAAACACAGTTACAGCTGTGCTTATTTTGAGAGACATATTTTCTTATTTTGGATTGTGAGAAATCTTGTTTTGCACTGGTTTTAGTTGAAACTGAGTGACCTGTGAATGTGCAAGTACACTCTCCATATCAAATTGATTATGAAACCACCTGGCTGACCTGGAAGTCCAGCAAGAGTAGAACCCGGTCAACAGGCTCTAGAAGCATATGTGAACAACCTCATCCTTCTGGGGCTCGGGACACCACGTGCAGTACCTGACTTTAGCGGTTAATGGTTGACGCTGAGACAAGACCTGGCAGTAGCATTTCCCACTACAGCCTAGTTAAATATGAATTAATGCATTTATAGAACTTGTTCTGCAAATTCGTTAAAAGTCCGTTCCATGATACGAATTTTTGAGTTTTATTTATGTCCTGGTTCTGTTGTTACATTTCCAGCCACAGTTTTTACTGTGACTTACTTGGCAATTGGGTAGCTTAACTTCATCTAATATTAGTTGGAAATGAAATATTTTACCGTAAACTGAAGAGAACATGATTTTCTATTCCGTATATGAAAGACATCTAGCCTAAAAAAATCCTGTGATAGTCCATGCTTTTGGATACTTCCTCAACAAACATTATTTCTACTATAAGACGTAGGCTATAATAGGGTAAAATGATAGAATGAAAAAAGTAACAGCTGTGTTTTAAAATCCTAATGAAAGGGCCAAATTTACTTTGAACACATCTCTGCATTCACAGTCTGACTCTAAGGTGACAGAAGTTGGTGAAAATACTCTCATTCATTTCAAGGATCTATGATGTAAGTCCTAATAAATTTCTAACTTTTCAGTCTGCTGTGTGATCTGGTTTATTCTAGATTTAATATTATCATGAAATTACTGAGTATATGAAAGGTTATTGTCAGGCATAAACATGAAATTTAACACCACAAATTTGCCATAAGCAGTAAGCAATAATTTTGCTCTTCCAACTTATATTACTTCCTTCATTTCTATTAATGTTTTCACGCTACCAAAAGAAGATAATTATTGGGATTAGAGGGCTCCTGATCTCTCAAACCTGATCCCACTGTCCAAAATCTTTGTTTTATTAAAAGGATAGTGCTCTTCCCATGTAATTTCTCTGTACTGGTACTGCAAGAACAGCTATAAGTATCTAGCCCATCACTGATGAGTGTTTCTGTTTGGTAATGTGTGGAAAGTTCATATAGAAATGGAAGTCACCAGATGATGCTAGACAGTGTTTCTAACTTTGATGGAGATGGTGTACTAAAGCAACATTAGAGATTAATAGACTGTAAGGTCTGTAATGAGTTGTTGAACATATTTCTAAGCCAGGGGTTCTTGTCACAGAAAGCCCTGTGATTTTACTGCTGTAAAATCGCAATCATTTGTTTTGACCACAGGTATGGAGGGATAAATAATGCTAGTAGATTGCCACTAACATATCACTGAGTTGGTGGATCTGTATTATTGTAGTGAGATTTAAGTCTCCAGAAAAATCAGCAGCTGACGGAAGCACTGAATGTAATATACAACGGTGAGGATGTCCTTACTCAGTTTCTGTTAGTAATAAAGTCTCAAAAAATGTGTGTGTCTCTTTAAATCCAAAAAATATAGTATAAATTGGTGAAAACTGTGTTGTACAGTGATCAGGGACCAGGACTAGAAGGTCAAGACAACTATGTTTCCTTCATCACTTTATAGCATATCTGCAGTTTGACAATTCACACACTTCTCTGTGAATCAGTCTTCTACAGTAAAATGTAAATGTCTTAGACCAAAATCTAGCAAGGGGCCACCGTTTAAATTAAATGTCCTGGCAAACAACAGATAAGTGACCCAAAATCCACTTAAATGTTCTTACAAGTTCACATTGAAGTCCATCTGTCCTCCAGAAGGCTGGAAAGACATACTCAAGAACTCTGAAAAAAAACCCAAAAGGCTTTCTAAGGTTTTTTGTGTTGTCTTAGATTTGTTCTCATTCTACTTACATTCATTATTTTTTCATAAGACAGATGTTCCAAACTGTCCTTGCTACAAGGTCAGTTACTCTACATGTGTCCTCTACATTTATAAATTAGTCCTGAAAGGTAACTTTTAAAAGTTTTGGGTTTTGGTTCTTTTGTTCCCATCTTCACATTAAACACACTGCAGAAAAGAAAGTAAGATTTTGTTTATGCAGGAAGAACGTGGTTTTACAGTCAGAAATGAACAGCACATTGTTCTCCGTTTCGAGTTAAACATACAAGCACACTTTGCATGAAATAAGAGTAGCTCAGGAAATGAAGCAGAAGTTTTGAATATGAATAGAGTAACCTCTTCATGAAAGCAATCACAGTTTGCTAATTTAAGGAGACAGAATGAATAAGGCTGCACTAGATTTCAAGAATACAATGTATTAATATTAGCACTGTTCTACATGTGGGATTCTGTACTATCACTTATCTGGTGTATATTAAAAAAGTCTAGACTAAAATACCTGAATGACTAGATCTGATTTTGCATTCTGTTATTACTTTTTTAAAATTCCTCTTGCCTTCTGGAAGATACCTCTAAAATTAGTAAATTTTCAAGAAGTGGATTAAAGAGAGCATAATAGTCATAAATGACTTCATAATCCTTCATCACTGGAAACATAAATCTCTCCCACTAAAAAGACAAATTCTATCGTAGACAGAAATGATAGCCAATGACAAAGATGGTTCTTCAAAAATATAAGAACAAATTTGTGAAGATGTGAGGATTGCTCTTTGCCTACGTAAGCCCTAGGGTTTAACAAAAAGAAAAAAGATTAGTTAACTTGGGAACTAAACTACCTTTCTGTTTTTGGGGTTTTTTTGTAACTTGTTGCCTTTTCTACATACACCTACAGGAACACAGGTGTGCACAAATAGACCTTTTTCAAATATTTTACATTTACACATCAGTCATTTTCAGTGTGGAAATGTTGATGCCTGACAAGAATAAAATAGCACATTAGAGAGGCTGGAAACTCCTCTGCATGACTAAGCATGTAGTCTTCTATCTTGTAGATAGAGGATTGGCAAACCTTTTAATGATTTGGTTTCACGTGGAAGCTGAAAACACATAGCGCTTACGAGAAGCTTATTTCTATGCCACTGTAGTTGACTGTGCAAGGGATTCTACTGCTAATCTTATGCAAAATATGCCAGATCAGTTTAAAATACCATTATTTTAAAATGTTTAGCGTGAACATACTATACTTCACTCTGAAATTGCCCTGTGAGTACTCTGTCAGATGCAGAAGTGAGGAGGTTTAAGGTAATAGTATCTTCCTGGTTTTACTTACCCTCTCCCATCTCAAGTGCTGGACAAGACTGTAACATTTTGAATGGGTTTAGTACACTCCAGCATAACTAATGTGGCCATAGATTTTCCACATCAGATAGAATGGAAAGAATAAACTTGAGAATCAAAAATTTAGTTTTATGACAGATTGCATAATTCCAGGTTAAAAAAAAAATCTACCAACACTTAAAAATTTCCTACAAACTAAGACTCTCATATTGTTTCTTCTCATCCACCTCAGCTCTCAACTGTTTGTTAAAAAAAACCAAAACCAGCAGCTCAGTCATAAAAATCAAACATTACAAACTTCAGAAATGTCAAAATTAGGAGCCTTTGTGGACTTTGTTCACTCATCCCTTTAACACTTGTGCAGCAGAGCTAGGGAACCATTCTTTAATCCTATGCTGTTTTCCTCGCTGGGTCTTCAGTCCTCCCTGCAGTACCTGAAATGACATTCAGTAGGATTGACTTCTTCCCAATGACTAATGAGTGCTCCAAGCTTTTACTTAGCATACACAGTGATTTCAAAGCAGAAGTCCAAAAATAGGGTAAACCCACCAGAATTTACAGCAAGACCTATTTTCATAAATTTTAAATCTACAGGTGAAGGAATGGTTTGTTTTTGACAGCTTAGTCCCTTTTCTTCTGTTCTAGCTGGGTACAAAACCAGAGTCCTGTATTCCTCGAGGGAGTCACGTTTCACACTTGGGGTATATGGTCCTCTCAAGCATAGGGGCATCTTTGAGCACATCTGCCACATTTCACAGGCTGGACAAGCTCCAAAGTTGGATGGAGAGGAACCTAATGAAGTTCAACACAGACAAGTGTAGGGTTCTGCATCTCAGCAGAAGTAATCCCATGCACCAAAACATGTTAGGGTTTGACCTGCTGGAAAGTAGCTCTGTGGAGAAGGACTCGGAAGTCCTGGTGGGCAACAAGCCAGCAATGTGCATTCTTGGCCGAGAAGGCAAAATGGTATTCTGGGGTGCATCAAGAAGATGCTGAAGGTTATCCTTCTTCTCTACTCTGCCCTAGGGAGATGACATCTGGCGTATTGCATCCAGTTCTGGGCTTCCCATTTCAAGAAAGACAAGGAAATACTGGAGAGAATCCAGTGGAGGACCACAGAGATGATCAGGAGCCTGGAGCATCTCTCATGAGGAGAGGCTGACAGACCTAGTTCTGTTGAGCCTGGAAAAGACTGAGAGGGGACCTTATCAATGGTTATAAATGTCTAAAGGGTGGGAGGCAAGAGAATGGGGCCAGACTCTTCTCAGCAGTGCCCACTGACAGGACAAGGGGCAATGGACACATAATGGAGCACAGGAATTCCCACCTTAACATAAGGGAAAACTTCATTACTGTGAGGGTGACTGAGCAGCGGAATGGGCTTTTCAGGGAGACTGTGGAGTCTTCTCCTCTGAAGATACTCAAAACCTGCTTGAACACTTTCCTGTGCAAACTCTGTAGGTGAAACTACTTTAGCAGAGGAGTTGGACTAGTGATCTCCAGAGGTACCTTCCAACCCCTACCACTTTGTAATTCTGTGATTCTGTGAAATGCACTGATTAAAATACCAGAACACTGAACTGAGTAACAGAACTTTAAGTGGAGTGTTAGTACCTTAACTAGCAAGGTATATAACTTACTACATACAACATTTCCTTCTTAGTTACAGTATTTCTACAAAAGTACTAAATATTTTTTTTTTTTTAAATTTCATATATTCACCTAAGACAACCCAGTCTCCTTATTCTGCTCCTCTTTGCAATACAGCTCTGCCTTGGCAGGATTAGTCGGACTAGGTGATCTCCAGAAGTTCCTCCAACCCCTACTATTCTGTGATTCTGTGATTTGATCATATGTGACATTTTAACACAGTGCTTAATCTTGTATTGTGCTCTTACATGAAAAGCAAAGTAAATTGGCTAAACATTTGAGGTTATGGTCCTCTCCACTGATGTCAACAATAAAACTGTCAGTGCTCCAATAAAGCTGTAATTTAATCTAGAGATAAATTTGGTCTTGCAGAAATTTAGTGACTTCCCTTAAATAGTAGGAAGGAATGTAGTATTTACTGTAGCATAAAAGGAACAGATTCTCTTCAGAAAAGACTAGCAACAGTAGTGTAGGACACCATCATGATTCCATGATATTTTTAATGTTTTTATCTACTACTTCCATTGACCAGAAATGCTAAAAAAGTCCCACTAGATGCTGATCTTGTAGCATTTCAGTTAAGAAATATGAGAGTAAGATTTCCAGTCTACATTTACTTAACCAGAAGATACTGTCAGTTTAGATAGACATAATCAATAGGCCAAGAAAAGCATCAAGCCCCATTAGTACACACGTATTAAGGAAACACATGCACCAACAGTTTGTGGTGGGTATTGATGAAACTGTCAATTTAACACCAACGGGATCTTATATAGCCTCTAAGGGAGCAGGATAAAGCGTAATGTTTAAATGCTCTGTGAGGAACACATTTAATTTTTGGTAGTGCCTATTGATTAACGACAAAACCAACAACATCAACAAGCATGAAATTTAACAAGGGCAAGTGCTGGGTTCTGCACCTGGGACGTGGCAACCCCAAGATAAACGTACAGACTGGGGTCTGAAATGATGGAGAGCAGCCCTGCAGA